>OX421414.1:0-20000 GCA_949126915.1 Musotima nitidalis | reverse complement strand
TAGGTTGGTGAGGTGTTAGTAGTGAGGGTTTTTTGTGATTTTTGGAGGTTTTATAGTGTTTTGTGAGGGCTTTCGATTGGTGCTAAGTTGGATTTGATCGGAGCTATACTTTTTCGAAAATTCAATTTTCGGAAATTTATGGTTTCCCATTGAAAACTTAGCAACAATCCGATCGTCGAGGTAAAAATTTCGACGGGCGAAATTTTTACCAATAACGACTTGGCTGTGTTTTTTCGGAGGGATTCTGGTGTGACTTGACGACTTTGGCAGTATACTGGATTTTGAGGTATTTACCATTTGATTTGGCTTTGTTTTTGCGGGATTTTCTTTGGCTTTTCGGGATTTGTAAAATCCGTTGAAAGGCCGAAAAACTTTGTGGGGTTTGTGTTTGTTGGGGGATTTTTGTGTGGCTGCTCTGGGGTTCCCTGGGGTGGCTGCGTGGGGTCCTCCTTCGTTCGGAGGGTGTACCTGACCTCGTTTTCGGCGGGTTTCAGCCCATATAAGGGCGTCTGGAGGTATTTGTGATGGGAGGAAAGAAAAAGAAGGCTGCCGGGGTTCCGGTGGTCAATTGTGAAGAGGGAAAGGAGGTTAAAGGAGGGGATAGTGCCGTGGAAGACCCCGATAAGGTAGAGGATCTGTTGGGGGCTCCCGCAGCCAATCTTTTGGAGTGCATAAAGGTCCTTAGCGCCGAAAGTTCGATGCTGAGGGACGAATTGAGGGCTGTTCGTTTGGAGAATCAGAAACTGAGGGACAATGTGTTGAGGGTCGAACTGAGGGTTTTTAAGCTGGAGTTGCTCACCAATGATACGGTGATGCAACAGCCGGTGGTAGACGCAAGGGGGAAAGAGGGCGAAAGTTCGCCTTCTCTTGCTGGCGGGGCTCCCGCGGAAGCGGGGGCTGAGTGTAGGGTTTCCCCGGCGGGCAAAGACAGAGGCAGAGGGCCAAAGTCGCCGCCTGCCGGCTGTATTGAGGGAGCTGTTTGTGTCGGGGAGGTGTCAGGGGCTGATTCGGGGGCGGCAAATGCCTCTAATGGGTCGATCCCGGTTCTGAGGGGTTCTTCGGCGGACAATGACGGAGGCAGAGGGCCAAAGTCGCTGCCCGCCGGTTCTCTAGAGGGGAAAGCTTGTGTCGGGAGTGTCGAGGAGGTGCCAAGGACTGTCGCCAGCGTGGTTAAGGCCTCTTCTGGGGCAGTCCCGACTCGAAAGAGTTCTCCGGCGGACAAAGACGGAGGCAGAGGGCCAAAGTCGCTGCCCGCCGGTTCTTCTGAGGGGAAAGGTTGTGTGAGGGAGGCGCCGGTCTCCCCGCGGACGGCCGCAGTGATTTTCTCGCTGCGAACGGACGCGGCAGAGGCCGGCCATACTTATGAGGGGGTTGTTTTGAGGGCGCGACGAGCTGTGGAGGAAAGAGGGGCCAGTGTCGGGCGGGTTCTGCTCAGGAGGGCGGCCAGCGGGGCCCGAATCCTCGAGCTGCCTGGCCCAGACGGTGAAAAGCGGGCGGACGTCCTTCAGGAAGTCCTGAAGGCGACAATCGGCAAGGTGGCCATCGTCGAAAGACTGGGGAGGGATTCTGTGGTGAGGGTTGATGGGCTGGATGACTCCGTCTCCTCTCAGGAGTTGGTGGAGGAGCTGGCCCGAAGGGCGGGCTGTTCGGAGGGGTCACTTAGTGTCGGGGAGTTCCGCTTCGGCTCTAGGGGACTTAGGAGTGTGTCGGTGAGGTGCCCAGCCCCGGTGGCGAAGTCGCTCATCGAGGCGGGGCGTTTTGCGGTGGGTTGGAGCATGGCGAGGGTCGTGGCTCCGGAGGTGCGCCCCCTGCGCTGTTTTAGGTGCATGGGGCTCGGGCACATCAGACGGATGTGCCCCTCGGAGGTGGACCGCAGCGGCCTGTGCTTCAGGTGCGGCGCTGCGGGTCATAGGTCGTCGGCCTGTCGGGTTTCGCCCCGCTGTGCCGCTTGTGAGGGTAGCGGGCGTGGCTCTGACCATGTAATGGGGGGGATGTCTTGTAATCCCCCTCCTTGCGGGGCTGCTGGGGACAGAGGTCGTCACCAGTAGACGCCATGGGCCTCGGGCCGAACGGATGAGGAGAGGCCTTGTTCGTTCGTCCCGACGCTCATGTGCGGAGGTTTTCGTGGTGCCGCGGGGATAGGTCGGGGGGCCTCCCCTGCATTGCACGGCATCACTGGAGGAAGTTCTCCTGAGGCGCAGGTGCCTGGCTTCCCGCCGGGCAAAAGCGATACCCGGCATGGCGGTGAAATGCGAGAGCGACCTCGCCGTGTCGGGTGCTGAGTGCGGGAAAAGACTCCCTTTTTAGTGGGTATTCCGCCCCATCGGTGGTCATGGTGGGGGGCGGCGAGTCCCACATAACCCCCTCGCTCCCCCGAGCGGAGGGGTATGCGTAAATGCATTTTTGGGGAGTATAAAAAAAAAAAAAAAAAAAAAAAAAAAAAAAAAAAAAAAAAAAAAAAAAAAAAAAAAAAAAAAAAAAAAAAAAAAAAAAAAGGTTAGGTTAGGTTAGGTTAGGTTAGGTTAGGTTAGGTTAGGTTAGGTTAGGTTAGGTTAGGTTAGGTTAGGTTAGGTTAGGTTAGGTTAGGTTAGGTTAGGTTAGGTTAGGTTAGGTTAGGTTAGGTTAGGTTAGGTTAGGTTAGGTTAGGTTAGGTTAGGTTAGGTTAGGTTAGGTTAGGTTAGGTTAGGTTAGGTTAGGTTAGGTTAGGTTAGGTTAGGTTAGGTTAGGTTAGGTTAGGTTAGGTTAGGTTAGGTTAGGTTAGGTTAGGTTAGGTTAGGTTAGGTTAGGTTAGGTTAGGTTAGGTTAGGTTAGGTTAGGTTAGGTTAGGTTAGGTTAGGTTAGGTTAGGTTAGGTTAGGTTAGGTTAGGTTAGGTTAGGTTAGGTTAGGTTAGGTTAGGTTAGGTTAGGTTAGGTTAGGTTAGGTTAGGTTAGGTTAGGTTAGGTTAGGTTAGGTTAGGTTAGGTTAGGTTAG
This sequence comes from Musotima nitidalis, assembly GCA_949126915.1. Taxonomy (NCBI): domain Eukaryota; kingdom Metazoa; phylum Arthropoda; class Insecta; order Lepidoptera; family Crambidae; genus Musotima; species Musotima nitidalis. Next base: position 17,029 of record OX421414.1, on the reverse strand, counting down.
GTTAGGTTAGGTTAGGTTAGGTTAGGTTAGGTTAGGTTCCCGTGTGGAGTTGCCAGACTCCCATCAGGCGCGTCCCCGGGTGGCGGATAGGGGAAAGCCACACTTTGTGGTACCGGCTTGCATAAGGCCGGCGCGGACCAAAACTGGCGGGTTTCGTGGGGCGCACCCCCGGTCGCACTTCGCGGCTGGAAAGCGGCCCAGGGATGGGGAGCCGCGTTCTGTGTCGTGGCTTTTCGGGGTGGCGAGCCTTCCCGGCTCTGGTTTCCTATCTCTTCCCTCTGTTTTGCCAGGGGGCTTGGAGATGGGATCGCGCGGCGGGCTGGGTTTCATCCCCACCCGTCGGGCAAACTGTTACCCCCATTCTGGGGACCAGGGGTCTTGCCTTCAACGGCCGGACCGAGAGGAGACAACCTCAATAATAAATCCCTAATCTTAAGCTTTACGCCCGGCGAGAAGATGAATGGCTGGTGGGTGACCAGTCTTTAGGGCGTCACTCGGCCAGGGGATCAGCGGCCCCTCTGGTCGATAAATTTACGCTTACCCGGGTACAGGGGGCACTGCCCGGGTGGACTTTTTATTTCCCCCATACTCGTGGGACTCATATGGATTCTTTAAATAAAAATTTCGTTTCGTCGGAGGGTGTGGCGTCGCAAGACGCGGAGGATGGTGCGCTTTCAGGCGCGGAGAGTGAGGGGGTGAGTCGCATCCCGGGCCAGATGTTGTCGAGGGCCGAGGTGGTTATTAGATACCGCGATCAAATGCGGGTTCTAGAGGCGTTAGAGAGGGAGGCAAACCGGTCTCTCTCTGACTTGAGCGAGGGGGACTCGGTAGATAGTGATGACTATTCTGGAGTTGAAGATGAGGTAGAAGCCGAAGTGTCGGCCAAAGGTCCAGCGGACGACGTGAGGAAGGGGCGCGGCAGGCCTCCTACACACGGCCAATGCATGGGCTTAGGCAAGGCGCGGAAAGATCTCCAGACGGCGAAGAGAGCGAAGGCGGATGAGCAAGCTCGCCTCGCTGCACAGAAGGAGGCCGAGGTCTTGGAGTTGGCCAACGCAGCTCGCTCTCAGAGATGCGAGCGCGGCTATGTTCCCAAACCGGCGGATCGGATCCCAGTGTCGGAGCTGATGAAGGGGGTCGAAGTCGACCTGACAGTCGTCGAAGGCGTGGCGAAGAAGTCGGGAAACCTCAAGGGGACCTACGTGAAGGCCCTCAACGAAGCGGTGTTATCGATTAGGGCAGCGGTCGGCGACATGTATGACCGCTCCTTCTCTTCGGTCGAGTCCAAGCAGTTGCAGGAGGACAACGACCGCCTGCGGACCAAGGTGGCCGAACTCAGCGTCCGAATGACGCAGCTTGGGGATGAGGTGGACGTGCTGAAGGAGCAGCTGCGCAGCGAGAGGTCATCGCGGCAGAACCAGCGGGAGAGGTCCATGCCTCCCGTTGTGGAGGATTTCGTCGCGCCGTCTTTTCCTTCACCGGGTAGAGCGAGCTCCCCGGTAGCTGCCCCAGCAGTTTCTTCTCCATTGGAGGACTTGGAGGCGTCCATTATCCGTAAAGTTACGGCCCTTTTGGACGCGCGTTTGCCGCCAGCTACAGTTACCTCTACTGTGCGGCCTGCTGCACCATCTGCGGCAAAAAAGAAGAAGGAGAAGCGGCGAGCCCAGAAGTCTGTGGCTCAGCCCGCCCAAGAAGAAGTGGTTGTTCCAACTCCAGCAGAGGCGGCCGGTGGGGGCTTCACTGTAGTTACCAAGCGGAGGTCCAGGCCCGCTGAGAGTCAGTCCGTCAGTCAGGCTACGAAGAAGGTCACGAAGCCTAAACGGAAGGAAAAGCCTCGCAAACAGAAGATGCAAGAGCCCAAGTCTTCGGCGATTGCACTATCTCTGCCGCAGGAGGCTCTGGAGAAAGGCCTTTCCTACGCAAAGGTGCTGAAGGATGCAGTAGGAAAGGTATGTCCGGCGGATCACGGCATTAAGCCAGAAGATTTGCGAATCCGAAAGTCGCAATCTGGTGCGCGAGTCCTGGAGGTTCGGGGTGACAAAGGCGAGAAGGCGGACAGTTTTGCCGCTGCCCTGAGAGGAGTTCTGGTCTCCGATGTAGTGGTTTCCAGGCCCATAAAATGCGCTGAATTGCGCCTTATCGGCCTCGACGACAGCGTTGATAGGGATCAGGTCGTGTCGTCTGTAGCCCTGAGGGGGGAGTGCCCCGAAGGGAGTGTGAGGGTTGGAGAAATTCGCCGCGGCCCTTCTGGGCTGGGTGCCATCTGGGTGCGTTGCCCAGTGGTAGCGGCAAAAAAGTTGGTCGCTGGTAGGCGGCTGCTTTTGGGGTGGAGCGCTGTTAGCGTTAGACTGTTGGCGGCCAGGCCTCAGAAGTGCTTCAGGTGCTTCGAACCTGGACACCAGCAGTTTAACTGCAATAGCGACATCGACCGCAGCCGTCTGTGCTATCGTTGTGGTCAGTCGGGTCATAGGGCGGCGGCGTGCACATCTGAGCCGCATTGCCCTGTCTGTGAAGATGCGGGTAGACCTGCCAATCATTTGGTGGGTGCGAAGGGCTGCAAGTGCAGCCCACCCCGTCCGGCGAAGAAGAAGGTTGCCGCAGCTAAGACTTCCTCAGCTGCGGCCCCCGCTGCTCCTCTCCCCACTTCTTCGGGGACTCAGAGTGAGCGGCGTGTGGCGACGCCCCCACCGTCCAGCTAGGTGGGTGGCCGAGAGCGCGGGTGAGACACGGGGTCTGTCCTCACCCGTTCTTCAAAGCTCTCGAGAAGGGGAGAGCCCTACCTTTTCAGGGCTTTCCTGCCGGGTTTCCCGCGTTATGCGGGGCGCGCCAGAGGGGTCGCGGTGTCATGCGTCAGCAATTCCCGTGTCCCCCTCGAAATGCGCGTGAGGCAAATGGTCTGTTTTTTAGTGGGTATTCCGCCCCGTTGGTTGGTTGGTGGGGGGCGGCGAGTCCCACATATCCCCGTCACGACCCCATTGTGGCGGGGAATGCGTAAATGCATTTTTTGGGACCTTAAAAAAAAAAAAAAAATAAAAAAAAAAAAAAAAAAAAAAAAAAAAAAAAAAAAAAAAAAAAAAAAAAAAAAAAAAAAAAAAAAAAAAAAAAAAAAAAAAAGGTTAGGTTAGGTTAGGTTAGGTTAGGTTAGGTTAGGTTAGGTTAGGTTAGGTTAGGTTAGGTTAGGTTAGGTTAGGTTAGGTTAGGTTAGGTTAGGTTAGGTTAGGTTAGGTTAGGTTAGGTTAGGTTAGGTTAGGTTAGGTTAGGTTAGGTTAGGTTAGGTTAGGTTAGGTTAGGTTAGGTTAGGTTAGGTTAGGTTAGGTTAGGTTAGGTTAGGTTAGGTTAGGTTAGGTTAGGTTAGGTTAGGTTAGGTTAGGTTAGGTTAGGTTAGGTTAGGTTAGGTTAGGTTAGGTTAGGTTAGGTTAGGTTAGGTTAGGTTAGGTTAGGTTAGGTTAGGTTAGGTTAGGTTAGGTTAGGTTAGGTTAGGTTAGGTTAGGTTAGGTTAGGTTAGGTTAGGTTAGGTTAGGTTAGGTTAGGTTAGGTTAGGTTAGGTTAGGTTAGGTTAGGTTAGGTTAGGTTAGGTTAGGTTAGGTTAGGTTAGGTTAGGTTTTGGAGGAAAAAGTCTGAGGATTACGACAGGCTTTTAGAGGATAACGCGATGTTGAGAGCGGAGGTCACGGCGTGTCAGGATGATGTGATGGAGGTGAAGGGGGACGCCTCGCGGCAGCCTCTCGCAGAAGATGTCGTTGTGGAGGCTTCGCCCCCAGTCTGGACGGAAAGATTCAAGAGGGAGATCGCGGAGATGGTGGAGGGTGTCGTGGATGCTCGGCTCGCTGCCGTGGAGGAGCGTCTTTCGTCTTCTCTTGCTGCCCGCCATGGTCTGGCGGTTGGCAAGGAAAAGAGGGCCTCCGTTGAGAGGTGCTCATTGGAGTCGGTTGTCACAGTTGTGGAGCGATCTGTAGGCGGTAAAAATGAGGCTTCCACTGCTGCTGGAAAGGCCTGGACAGAGGTGAAAGGGGGCAAGAAGAGCAAGAAGGCTCAGCCTGCCCCTGCTAAGACTGTGGATGTGGTTGTCGGGTCCGGCTTGGTGTCAGATGTTGTTACTGGAGGGATTCCCAAAGTTGGGAAGAGAGTGAAGCCCAGTCTCTCTCCACCGCGTTCTGCCGCGGTGGTCATATCGCTGGACTCTGAGGCTGCGGGGAGGGGTGTGACGTACGCAAAGGTGTTGGCGGTTGCCAGGCAGGATGTCCCTCTGTCAGATATTGGCATTGCGGTAGAGGAGATCCAAATCAGGGAGACTGCGACAGGGGCACGTGTCATGGAGATCTCTGGTCCCGAGGATACAACAAAGGCGGACCTACTGGCAGAGGTATTGGGCTTTAAGCTGAGGGGCATGGCAGTGGTCTCAAGACCTATCAAGAGGGTAGATTTAAGAGTGTCTGGGATCGATGACTCGGTCACTACTCAGGAGGTGGTTGATGCGGTATCTCGCAAGTGCCAGATACTGCAAACGGCGGTCAAGGTCGGATCGATCCGACGGGATTCGAGAGGTGGCATGGGCTCGGCGGTAATTAGCTGCCCGGTGTCGGCGGCCAAAGTTTTGTCTGAGGAGGGTCGCTTATTGGTCGGCTGGAGCTCCGCTAAGGTCGAGTTGTTGGACGTGAGGCCCATGCGCTGTTACAAATGCATGGGCCTGGGGCACACGCGAAAGAGGTGTTTAGCCGAGGAGGACCGCGGTCTCCTTTGCTTTCGATGCGGGGCCCCTGGGCATATGGCGGGGAGCTGTCAGGCTCAGGTGAAGTGTGCGGTGTGTTCGGCGAGCGGTAGGGAAGCTTCCCATGTGATGGGGAGTGTGAGGTGTAATCCACCGCGGTCAGGAGGGTCAGTGGCGGCCAGAGGGGCCGCCCAGTCTTCAATGGAACAGTGAGGCTACTCCACTGTTCCATTATGAGGTTTTTGGCGGCTAGAGGAGCCGCATTCCTGCGGTGATCGTGGGGGACATACCATCTCGTCCTCCACTCAAGGCGGTGCTGCGGAGTAGGTCGGGGGGCCTGCTCTGCATTGCACAGCACCGTCTGGCGGGGGGGCATTCTTCTTTGGCCCCTCCTGAGGCAAGTGCCTGGCTTCCCGCCGGGCAGTAGCGATACCCGGCACGGCGGTGAAATGCGACAGCGACCCCGCCGTGTCGGGTGCTAAGTGCGGGAAAAGACTCCCTTTTTAGTGGGTATTCCGCCCCATCGGAGGTCCATGGTTGGGGGGGCGGCGAGTCCCACATAACCCCTCTGCTCCCCCGAGCGGAGGGGTATGCGTAAAGGCATTTTTTGGGAGTATAAAAAAAAAAAAAAAAAAAAAAAAAAAAAAAAAAAAAAAAGGTTAGGTTAGGTTAGGTTAGGTTAGGTTAGGTTAGGTTAGGTTAGGTTAGGTTAGGTTAGGTTAGGTTAGGTTAGGTTAGGTTAGGTTAGGTTAGGTTAGGTTAGGTTAGGTTAGGTTAGGTTAGGTTAGGTTAGGTTAGGTTAGGTTAGGTTAGGTTTTTTTTTTTTTTTTTTTTTTTTTTTTTTTTTTTTTATTTATTCATCTCTCCCTTTCCTTTCTTTAGTTCCTCTGACATTAGTCAGAGTCTTTATTAGTCTTTATTTACATTTCATTACATTATTTTTATTTGTTTCTACATATAACAGCTGTTGCAATTTCTACACAATATTTTAGAAATGTGTCCGCAGACTCACCTGATATCAATTCGTTTAAGTTGCCTATTTTTATATTTGTCCCTATCTCCATCTCCAAGTCGTGCCTCTGCCTACAGAATTGCGGACATTCTATCAGGATGTGTGTTACCGTTTCCTCTTTGCCAGGGTCACAGATGCATGATGGACTCCCCTTGCACTTGAATCTGTTCAAGTACTCTGAGAATCCACCATGCCCCGTAAGTATTTGTGTTATAACCTGGCTATTTTCTATCTTCCTTACTGTTCGGTACGAGTCAATTGCATCCGGGAAAAATAACTTCGTGTTTTTGCCTGCACGTTCTTCCTTGTACCTTTGGTTCCATTCGTCAAGGGACCGATTCCGGATCAGTCTCCTGACGAATGAGACCGGGCACCTGTCGTAGGCTGGCTTTGTTTTTAACTTCAGGGCGGCGTTTTTGGCGAGTTCATCCGCTCTCTCGTTTTCTTGTAGACCAGCGTGAGCCTTCACCCAGAAAAGGTGAACCGATTTGCCCTGCTTTTGTGCGTTACTGATATTTAGTCTAGTTTCGACTGCCAGCGCATGGCGAGCCTCCAAATTTACCACCGTTTGGAGTGCGGATCTAGAGTCGCTATACATTCCGAAGGACTCGCGCGGACTCTTGAGGACTTCCCTACTCGCGACGCATATGGCCAGTAATTCGGCCTGGTAGACGGTGCAGAAATCCTCCAACTTCAGCTTCAAGGACTTGGTCTCGGCTGCTCCATCCCACATTGACAGGGCTGCTCCGACCTTGCCCTCGATCTTGCTTCCATCAGAGAATATTCTGAGGCTTTGGGTGTTGTTTTGCCTTATTTGTTCCTCGTCCACCAGACATTTGAATTCCAAAGCCGGTTAGGTTAGGTTAGGTTAGGTTAGGTTAGGTTAGGTTAGGTTAGGTTAGGTTAGGTTAGGTTAGGTTAGGTTAGGTTAGGTTAGGTTAGGTTAGGTTAGGTTAGGTTAGGTTAGGTTAGGTTAGGTTAGGTTAGGTTAGGTTAGGTTAGGTTAGGTTAGGTTAGGTTAGGTTAGGTTAGGTTAGGTTAGGTTAGGTTAGGTTAGGTTAGGTTAGGTTAGGTTAGGTTAGGTTAGGTTAGGTTAGGTTAGGTTAGGTTAGGTTAGGTTTTTTTTTTTTTTTTTTTTTTGTAATAGTGTGAACTATACGTTCCCACCAGCCAGTTTTCCTCTGACATAATCAGAGACCTTGTGTATCATGGGTTCATTCCTGCATACTTGTCTAACATTTGAATGATGTACTATAATATAATATATACATATATACAAATATTTACCAATTATCAGGTAATTACAAGTAATTACCAGACAATTTACCGAGTTTACTTTTTACAAAAGACTTCTACATATACATTTACCGATTAACTAATTTACTTTAACTACTTATTTTACCGAGACTGATTTATACTATAATTAAATTCCAAAATTTTTCCACCTAATTTACTAACTTTATTCTATCCTGTGATTTAAAACTGTACCGAAATATTCATTATCTACAGTGACAATTTTATTATCGCTGTTTCGCTTCCTTTACATTTCCCATGATACACAAGACCTCTTTTTTATCTATACTTTGACCTGAAGGGTCCTTATTTACTTTGTTTAGTCTTTGGACTTTCTTATCGACTTCTCTAGCAATTATATTTTTTACTATTTTCTCTAATCTTTCTTTTTCGTTCCTATTATCCATCCGGAGTATTTCGTCTATGCTTTCTTCCTTAACATCCTTGTATTTACATCCTTTCCATCCAATCGTTTTCTCTCTTTCCACACTGCCATTTGTTTCGTTTACCTTGTCCAACGTCTGCAAATGGTTTATCATCCTCTTTCCTACTGCTCCAAGTTTTATATCTAGATCCATACTGCTTTCCTCCCCATTTCGTACATCTATATCTCCATCATCTTCTCTAACTTTAAACTTGCATCCCTTTCCTCTACTAATTACTTTTCCTCTTTCCCCAAGGTCTTCGGCTTTGTTAATATCCAATCTTTCCACACTTGTACGTTCTTCATCGCCTTTTCTAACTTTAAACTTGCATCCTTTCCCTCTATTACTTTCCTTTTCCCTTTTCCTGATGTCTTCGGCTTTATTGTTTTTATCTGTTTCGTTTTCCGTTTCCAATCCAGAGTCGTGTTCTTTGTCGTTGCTATTTCTTTTTTCATTGTTATTCTTGTATTTGTCAATCTTTAGTTCCATCTCCTTGAAATCCTCTGTCGTTTCCTTGATATCCATGTCTTCTACTACTTGTCCCTTTTCCTCTCTCTCTTCCTTGTCTATCTTCCACTCAATATCCTTTTCCCCCTCTTGTTTTGTCGCAATTGCTACCTTTTCTCTTATTACTCTTTCCAGATCCTTATAAATTTCTTCGTTCAATTCAATCTTCTGCTCATTTCCTTGCCTGGAATACCAAGCTTCGTGGATTAGATGTTCGAGGTTTTGTTCCAAGTATCTTCCGACTATCTCTTCCATGCTCCCTTCCTTGTCTCTCTCTGGACTCAAATTTTTCCCGTCGACTGTGTGAATTTTATGTCTCTTCTTTTTCCTCCTTTTGCCTTTTCCCATTTTTTCCCTTTTATTCTCTTCCCCTTTCTTTCCTTTTGTTATTTTATCCTTTCTTATTCTCTTCTCCACTTCCTTTACTTCCCCATGCTTTTCTTGTCTTTCTTGTGGTTCTCCTTCCAGTTCCTCCTTCTCACTCTCCTCCTTTACCTCCTCTTTTCCTTCGCAGGGACCAGCTTCATTCCTCTTTTCTTCCTCTTCCTCTGTGTCACTTTCTACGGGTTCTTCATTTTTGAGTGCTTCTTTCTCTATTTCCTCTCTTATCTGTGCTTCCTCTCTGTCCATACTCTTCTGCACCATTGTTTCCTGCCTGCGATAGTACTCTGTTATCTCTTCACTAACCCTCTGGGGGTCCTCATAGGAAAGCCTACCATCCTTCATGGGGATTATCTCCTCTAGATAAGCTTTTGTTCTCTCCCCCGCCGTTTCGAATTCCAGCTCTATGAAGGCCCTCTTCTCAAAGTCCTCCAGCAGATCCCAGACCAGCAACGACACCTCCTCTATTCTCGCCAGCATCTGGAATATCAAGGCCACTAGGTCCGCGATTTGGTCCTTGCTCCTTTCCCAGTGCATCAGCACATAGTTTATGAGCAAGTCCCACGTTCTATCCACAGCCATTAGCGCCAGCGAGTAGTGGGTTTCAACATCCCTGGGATCGTACTCTTCCTTCACTACGTTTTCCTCTTTCTCGTAGATTTGCCTACTAATCTTCGCCAGTACTACTTCAAGGTGTACGGCTACTTTTCGGAGAAGTCTGAGTGACGAGTCATCATACTTTGACTTAGCCACGTCTAGTCCATTCTTCTTTAGAAGGTCTCTGATCCTTGATCTATACTTCGCGATTTCTGTCACCTGGAAGCGGACCATTCGATAGGTGAACCGCTCCATGCTTCCAGTGACTGGGCGAAAACGTCTAGTCCAAACCATCCCAACCGGTATAATTGATTAAATATATAGATAGAAATTATAATAAATTGTTGTATGTATGTAAATATTTTGACTTAGTAATAATAGATATATAGTATATAAATATATAAATATATTAGTGGCTTGGAAGTTGTTCTTTTCTTCCGTGGTGTTGGAATTTGGGAGCTCTTTTAACCACTGCTACTAACCACTAACGTTACCTTGACCTAACCAATTTTTTTTTTTTTTTTTTTTTTTTTTTTTTTTTTTTTTTTTTTTTTTTTTTTTTTTTTTTTTTTTTTTTTTTTTTTATATATAAGTGTTCTAAAACAACAAAGTAATAAATATACAATTAGAAAAGAAGAAGAAGAATTAAAATCAAGGAACACCTAGGATCCCCTGTCAAGGCCGTCCAATTTTCAATAGAAAATTCTCAATTGCGGATGAACCTCCAGGGGTTTCCTAGATGTTCGTTCCTAGTCCGGTGGTTAAAATTGTAATATATTAAAATTAATAGGGGTGTAAAAAGCCCCTATGGTCGGTAAAAAAGTCAAAATAAAGTAAAATAAAACAATATTTTACAATTACTAGGGGTGTAAAAAGCCCCTATGGTCAATAAAAAGTCAAAGTAAAATTAAGTTAAATTACAATATATTTTAATTAATAGGGGTGTAAAAATCCCCTATGGTCAATAAAAGGTCAAATAAAATAAAATTACAATATATCCTAATTGATAGGGGTGTAAAAAGCCCCTATGGTCAGTAAAAAGTCAAAATAAATCAAATATCAAAATAATTAAATAAAGTAAAAAATACTATTTAAAATTGAATAATTTTAACTTATCAGAGTAAATGCTTAAATAACTAGTTTTATTGGGGTGTAGAGATCCCCAATTGTCTATTACAATTTAAATTCTTAGATAATTAATATTCAATTTTAATGTGGTCCACCTGTATTTTCGCAATTCAATTCGGTCATAATTAATTCAAATTAAATAAAGTTATAAAATAATTAAAAACAATTAGTGGTCAATAAAATTTTGTTAAAATATAAATATTAAAATATAAGGTTTTAAAATGGGGTGTAGATTGCCCCAACAGTCTATATCAGGTGGTCCAGCCTTAGTCCTAAATATATATCTGGGGTGTATATTGCCCCAGATGTCAGTCTCAGCGGCTACTAACCAAAGAGTTCAATTTTTATTAAATTAATTCTTATTATGAAAACTTAATTTTAATTCTTACTGAAAAAGTATTCCAGGTAGGTCGATGGGGTTTTCTGCACTGGGGTGTGAAGCACTTCCAGTGTCAGTTTTTACCAAAAAAATTTTGATTTTTCAAAAAGAAAAAATTTTTTGAAAAATATTTTTCGTCTCTACCTAGAGCTACTCCAGATGTGTCAAAGTGTAGAGTACACTGACACAAGTAAGATGCCGAAAACCCGAAGTCTCTACGGTGAATAGTCGCTGAGATATCGAAGTCCAGGTATCCCGCAGGTTGGTGGGGGGGGGGGGGGAGGGTGTTAGTCCCGGCTGGGTTTCAGGTCTGGGGTAGCCGGGGCTATGTCCTGACCAATTAGGATGCAGTTTGTAGTTAGAAATTTACTATTAAGTTAGATAATTAATTAATTTAAGTTTAAGCAAAACCGGTTTTGACTTTTTAATTTTTTAAAAAAATATTTAATTTTTATTATGTATTATTGCCGGAAGGGCCTAGAAAAAGAATTTATGTTCTATTCCCCTTCTTCCTAAGGTGAATAATGGGGGAGCTACAGCCTATTTAGTCTAGGGGTTGTTTTGGGGAAGCGCGGGGATGAATTGTGGTGGGTGTTATTAACTGAATTTTCTAAAGTAACCCTTGTTACCGTAGGTAACAAAATGGGCCCAAAAAACGTCTCCGACGCCCCGTTTCGGAGATACCAAGGGTGGTAGGTTTTATTCAAAAACGACGTTTTCGTAATCCGATTTTGAAATGGACTTTTTAGTCTTTTGACTTTTTAAAATTTTTCCTTTTGGAACTATCGCGGTGCGTCTAAAAAATGACTTTAACGTTAACCCCGTATTCCTACGGTGAATAACGGGGGAGATATAGCCACTTTCAAAATGGGGTTAAAAAATTACGTCGGAAGGGCGCGCAGGAAAAAGGGGTGGTTTTTAGGGTAACCGGAGCCAGGGATCAAGGTTGCGCCCTTCTTCGAAGGGCACAAAACCCGTCTCCGTTTTCGCCTCCGACGCACCGTTTCCGAGATACGGCTAATTAAAGATGGGTCGGGGGCGTGAAACGGAAGTTCCAACTCAACGGCGGGGGGTTGGGGGTGGGTGGGATCGATGGGGGGCGTCAAGGTCACCAGACAGTTACTCTGAGCTGATGCCTCTAGGCCGGGATACCCAAATTTCGGCCAAAATTGGGCTACGGTGCGTAGTTTCCCCGTAAACAGGGAATAACGGGAATGGTCGTCCGTCTACGCTCGTTAGCCCAACTTTGGGAATTAATTAGTTAAAAACTACAAGTCGCACAGTCAAAAGGGTGGTGTGTTTGGAATCACAACCAACCCCACTATTCTAGCAAAAAATCCCGCTGTTCCAACCCCAAAAGAACAGGGGGTAAGCGGGGTGGGAAATTTGGGTGGGAGTTTTTTTACACTTCTAATAAAGATAACTTAAAAACTACTAGCTTTAAAATTCTGAAAACACTTGATCCCTGTAGTGGTCAACCAAGGCGATTTTATACAACAATAAAAAATAGGGGTTGTCGCTTTAATTATTCCACTACAAGGGTTTCTATTTTGTCAATTTTTGTTTAAACACTTACAGTCTTATAACTCCGTCAAATGTGCACCGATTTTCACAAACGAAGTGTCCAGTGGCTTGCCTCGGCGTCCCGCTGCTGATGACGAGGGTGGATCCCGTCCAGGACCCCAGGGAACAAAAACGGGAACCACGCGGAACTTGTTTTTTTGGCCACAACTCGGCGAATTTTATCAGAAAAAATCTGAAACTCAGCCAAGTTGTGGTCCCGGTGGATGTCTTCCCCGCCGCAGTCAAAAAAGTGGGGGTCGTCGCGACAAATCGCGCGGCGCACGCCCCCAAAGCCCAAATGCAAGCAAAAATGGGCGTTTCCGGCGGTTTTTCGTTGATATTTCACTCACTTTCCAACCGATTTTCACCCGGTTTTCACCATTCACTTGCACTCGTAAAACCGCGTCTTTTGATACGTAACACTTGTACTTTTGGCGAAAAAATACCACCTTCACGATTTTTTGACCGCGGAGCTGCGTAAAAACGTGACGCTTGCCGCTGCGGCACACGTGCGACTGGGTTAGGTTAGGTTAGGTTAGGTTAGGTTAGGTTAGGTTAGGTTAGGTTAGGTTAGGTTAGGTTAGGTTAGGTTAGGTTAGGTTAGGTTAGGTTAGGTTAGGTTAGGTTAGGTTAGGTTAGGTTAGGTTAGGTTAGGTTAGGTTAGGTTAGGTTAGGTTAGGTTAGGTTAGGTTAGGTTAGGTTAGGTTAGGTTAGGTTAGGTTAGGTTAGGTTAGGTTAGGTTAGGTTAGGTTAGGTTAGGTTAGGTTAGGTTAGGTTAGGTTAGGTTAGGTTAGGTTAGGTTAGGTTAGGTTAGGTTAGGTTAGGTTAGGTTAGGTTAGGTTAGGTTAGGTTAGGTTAGGTTAGGTTAGGTTAGGTTAGGTTAGGTTAGGTTAGGTTAGGTTAGGTTAGGTTAGGTTAGGTTAGGTTAGGTTAGGTTAGGTTAGGTTAGGTTAGGTTAGGTTAGGTTAGGTTAGGTTAGGTTAGGTTAGGTTAGGTTAGGTTAGGTTAGGTTAGGTTAGGTTAGGTTAGGTTAGGTTAGGTTAGGTTAGGTTAGGTTAGGTTAGGTTAGGTTAGGTTAGGTTAGGTTAGGTTAGGTTAGGTTAGGTTAGGTTAGGTTAGGTTAGGTTAGGTTAGGTTAGGTTAGGTTAGGTTAGGTTAGGTTAGGTTAGGTTAGGTTAGGTTAGGTTAGGTTAGGTTAGGTTAGGTTAGGTTAGGTTAGGTTAGGTTAGGTTAGGTTAGGTTAGGTTAGGTTAGGTTAGGTTAGGTTAGGTTAGGTTAGGTTAGGTTAGGTTAGGTTAGGTTAGGTTAGGTTAGGTTAGGTTAGGTTAGGTTAGGTTAGGTTAGGTTAGGTTAGGTTAGGTTAGGTTAGGTTAGGTTAGGTTAGGTTAGGTTAGGTTAGGTTAGGTTAGGTTAGGTTAGGTTAGGTTAGGTTAGGTTAGGTTAGGTTAGGTTAGGTTAGGTTAGGTTAGGTTAGGTTAGGTTAGGTTAGGTTAGGTTAGGTTAGGTTAGGTTAGGTTAGGTTAGGTTAGGTTAGGTTAGGTTAGGTTAGGTTAGGTTAGGTTAGGTTAGGTTAGGTTAGGTTAGGTTAGGTTAGGTTAGGTTAGGTTAGGTTAGGTTAGGTTAGGTTAGGTTAGGTTAGGTTAGGTTAGGTTAGGTTAGGTTAGGTTAGGTTAGGTTAGGTTAGGTTAGGTTAGGTTAGGTTAGGTTAGGTTAGGTTAGGTTAGGTTAGGTTAGGTTAGGTTAGGTTAGGTTAGGTTAGGTTAGGTTAGGTTAGGTTAGGTTAGGTTAGGTTAGGTTAGGTTAGGTTAGGTTAGGTTAGGTTAGGTTAGGTTAGGTTAGGTTAGGTTAGGTTAGGTTAGGTTAGGTTAGGTTAGGTTAGGTTAGGTTAGGTTAGGTTAGGTTAGGTTAGGTTAGGTTAGGTTAGGTTAGGTTAGGTTAGGTTAGGTTAGGTTAGGTTAGGTTAGGTTAGGTTAGGTTAGGTTAGGTTAGGTTAGGTTAGGTTAGGTTAGGTTAGGTTAGGTTAGGTTAGGTTAGGTTAGGTTAGGTTAGGTTAGGTTAGGTTAGGTTAGGTTAGGTTAGGTTAGGTTAGGTTAGGTTAGGTTAGGTTAGGTTAGGTTAGGTTAGGTTAGGTTAGGTTAGGTTAGGTTAGGTTAGGTTAGGTTAGGTTAGGTTAGGTTAGGTTAGGTTAGGTTAGGTTAGGTTAGGTTAGGTTAGGTTAGGTTAGGTTAGGTTAGGTTAGGTTAGGTTAGGTTAGGTTAGGTTAGGTTAGGTTAGGTTAGGTTAGGTTAGGTTAGGTTAGGTTAGGTTAGGTTAGGTTAGGTTAGGTTAGGTTAGGTTAGGTTAGGTTAGGTTAGGTTAGGTTAGGTTAGGTTAGGTTAGGTTAGGTTAGGTTAGGTTAGGTTAGGTTAGGTTAGGTTAGGTTAGGTTAGGTTAGGTTAGGTTAGGTTAGGTTAGGTTAGGTTAGGTTAGGTTAGGTTAGGTTAGGTTAGGTTAGGTTAGGTTAGGTTAGGTTAGGTTAGGTTAGGTTAGGTTAGGTTAGGTTAGGTTAGGTTAGGTTAGGTTAGGTTAGGTTAGGTTAGGTTAGGTTAGGTTAGGTTAGGTTAGGTTAGGTTAGGTTAGGTTAGGTTAGGTTAGGTTAGGTTAGGTTAGGTTAGGTTAGGTTAGGTTAGGTTAGGTTAGGTTAGGTTAGGTTAGGTTAGGTTAGGTTAGGTTAGGTTAGGTTAGGTTAGGTTAGGTTAGGTTAGGTTAGGTTAGGTTAGGTTAGGTTAGGTTAGGTTAGGTTAGGTTAGGTTAGGTTAGGTTAGGTTAGGTTAGGTTAGGTTAGGTTAGGTTAGGTTAGGTTAGGTTAGGTTAGGTTAGGTTAGGTTAGGTTAGGTTAGGTTAGGTTAGGTTAGGTTAGGTTAGGTTAGGTTAGGTTAGGTTAGGTTAGGTTAGGTTAGGTTAGGTTAGGTTAGGTTAGGTTAGGTTAGGTTAGGTTAGGTTAGGTTAGGTTAGGTTAGGTTAGGTTAGGTTAGGTTAGGTTAGGTTAGGTTAGGTTAGGTTAGGTTAGGTTAGGTTAGGTTAGGTTAGGTTAGGTTAGGTTAGGTTAGGTTAGGTTAGGTTAGGTTAGGTTAGGTTAGGTTAGGTTAGGTTAGGTTAGGTTAGGTTAGGTTAGGTTAGGTTAGGTTAGGTTAGGTTAGGTTAGGTTAGGTTAGGTTAGGTTAGGTTAGGTTAGGTTAGGTTAGGTTAGGTTAGGTTAGGTTAGGTTAGGTTAGGTTAGGTTAGGTTAGGTTAGGTTAGGTTAGGTTAGGTTAGGTTAGGTTAGGTTAGGTTAGGTTAGGTTAGGTTAGGTTAGGTTAGGTTAGGTTAGGTTAGGTTAGGTTAGGTTAGGTTAGGTTAGGTTAGGTTAGGTTAGGTTAGGTTAGGTTAGGTTAGGTTAGGTTAGGTTAGGTTAGGTTAGGTTAGGTTAGGTTAGGTTAGGTTAGGTTAGGTTAGGTTAGGTTAGGTTAGGTTAGGTTAGGTTAGGTTAGGTTAGGTTAGGTTAGGTTAGGTTAGGTTAGGTTAGGTTAGGTTAGGTTAGGTTAGGTTAGGTTAGGTTAGGTTAGGTTAGGTTAGGTTAGGTTAGGTTAGGTTAGGTTAGGTTAGGTTAGGTTAGGTTAGGTTAGGTTAGGTTAGGTTAGGTTAGGTTAGGTTAGGTTAGGTTAGGTTAGGTTAGGTTAGGTTAGGTTAGGTTAGGTTAGGTTAGGTTAGGTTAGGTTAGGTTAGGTTAGGTTAGGTTAGGTTAGGTTAGGTTAGGTTAGGTTAGGTTAGGTTAGGTTAGGTTAGGTTAGGTTAGGTTAGGTTAGGTTAGGTTAGGTTAGGTTAGGTTAGGTTAGGTTAGGTTAGGTTAGGTTAGGTTAGGTTAGGTTAGGTTAGGTTAGGTTAGGTTAGGTTAGGTTAGGTTAGGTTAGGTTAGGTTAGGTTAGGTTAGGTTAGGTTAGGTTAGGTTAGGTTAGGTTAGGTTAGGTTAGGTTAGGTTAGGTTAGGTTAGGTTAGGTTAGGTTAGGTTAGGTTAGGTTAGGTTAGGTTAGGTTAGGTTAGGTTAGGTTAGGTTAGGTTAGGTTAGGTTAGGTTAGGTTAGGTTAGGTTAGGTTAGGTTAGGTTAGGTTAGGTTAGGTTAGGTTAGGTTAGGTTAGGTTAGGTTAGGTTAGGTTAGGTTAGGTTAGGTTAGGTTAGGTTAGGTTAGGTTAGGTTAGGTTAGGTTAGGTTAGGTTAGGTTAGGTTAGGTTAGGTTAGGTTAGGTTAGGTTAGGTTAGGTTAGGTTAGGTTAGGTTAGGTTAGGTTAGGTTAGGTTAGGTTAGGTTAGGTTAGGTTAGGTTAGGTTAGGTTAGGTTAGGTTAGGTTAGGTTAGGTTAGGTTAGGTTAGGTTAGGTTAGGTTAGGTTAGGTTAGGTTAGGTTAGGTTAGGTTAGGTTAGGTTAGGTTAGGTTAGGTTAGGTTAGGTTAGGTTAGGTTAGGTTAGGTTAGGTTAGGTTAGGTTAGGTTAGGTTAGGTTAGGTTAGGTTAGGTTAGGTTAGGTTAGGTTAGGTTAGGTTAGGTTAGGTTAGGTTAGGTTAGGTTAGGTTAGGTTAGGTTAGGTTAGGTTAGGTTAGGTTAGGTTAGGTTAGGTTAGGTTAGGTTAGGTTAGGTTAGGTTAGGTTAGGTTAGGTTAGGTTAGGTTAGGTTAGGTTAGGTTAGGTTAGGTTAGGTTAGGTTAGGTTAGGTTAGGTTAGGTTAGGTTAGGTTAGGTTAGGTTAGGTTAGGTTAGGTTAGGTTAGGTTAGGTTAGGTTAGGTTAGGTTAGGTTAGGTTAGGTTAGGTTAGGTTAGGTTAGGTTAGGTTAGGTTAGGTTAGGTTAGGTTAGGTTAGGTTAGGTTAGGTTAGGTTAGGTTAGGTTAGGTTAGGTTAGGTTAGGTTAGGTTAGGTTAGGTTAGGTTAGGTTAGGTTAGGTTAGGTTAGGTTAGGTTAGGTTAGGTTAGGTTAGGTTAGGTTAGGTTAGGTTAGGTTAGGTTAGGTTAGGTTAGGTTAGGTTAGGTTAGGT